>CM070770.1:33761010-33806010 GCA_036346955.1 Dipus sagitta
GGCAAGCGCCTTAACCTCTGAACAATCTCATCTCTCCAGCCCTCCTTCACTATTTCATAATCTTTTGTGGTCTTTCATGTGAAGGGGATCTTTTGGTTCTCTTGCTTTGCCTTCCACATGTGGGTGCATGTGCCTCCTCTGGAGCCCTTTCACTCCTGGAGATTTCTCTGCGAAGGAAATTCTCTCCATCTCCCTTTCCAATCTGGCAAGGAGGATTCTCTCACTTGAGTCTTTCAGGTAGCCTCCTCCCTGGACCTTAATTTCCGTTACAATAACTCTCATACTTGACAATTTCCCCCTAAATAACTTAATATTTCATAATTTACCCGTTTTGGAGTTTGCTTTCTCAATTCTTTGTTAAAATGGGCAAGAACCCAAATGTTGGGGCTCACAGGCCTTGAGGGAACCCCCCCCATTGAACCCCCAAATCCTCCTCTATAATTAGCAGCCATGAAGGGATTGAATCAGAAGGTAAATTACTCATTATAATTATCTTCTAAAATAATATGGTCCAGTGTGGGAGAGATGGCTTAGCGTTAAGGCACTTGCCTGCGAAGCCTAAGGATCCAGGTTCGATTCTCCAGGTCCCATGTAAACCAGATGCACAAGATGACACATGCATCTGGAGTTCGTTTCCAGTGGCTACAGGCCCTGGCACACCCAATTCTCTCTGTCTCTAATAAATAAAAAAATTAAAAAATAAAATAATATGGTACAAATCTTCTCTTAGATGCCAAATAATGAAAGAAAGAAGACTTTTTTTTCTGAAACTGGCCATGCATTCTTGCAAGTTTGGGAAAAGGTCCTAGTGAATCCTACCTAAGGTTTGAAAGATAAGGAAAGAGCTTTGTAGATTACATGGACACAAAAAGGCACTCAACTAAACTGTCTTACTTTTAAACTCTGAACTTATGAGCATGATTGAGGTATATAGTATACTATATGTTGAAAATAAAACATCTTGGGCTGGAGGGATGGCTTAGCAGTTAAAGTGCTCACCTGCAAAGCCAAAGGACCCAGGTTCAATTCCCCAGGACCCACGTAAGCCAGATGCACAAGGTAGTGCATGCTTTTGGAGTTCATTTACAGAGGCTGAGGGCCCTGGCATGCCCATTCTCTCTGTCTCAAATAGAATAGAATAGAATAGGAATAAGAGTAGGAGTAGGAGTAGGAGTAGGAATAGGAATAGAACAAAACAAAACATCTGGGGAAGATTGTTCAGTGGCTAACGGCATTTGCTCTACAAGCCTGCCAACTAGAGTTTGGATCCCCCAGCACCCATATAAAGACAGATATAAGGGGCTGAAGAAGATGACTTAGTGGTTAAGGTGCTTGCCTGCAAAGCCAAAGGACTTTGGTTTGATTCCCCAGGATCATCCAAGTAAACCAGATGCACAAGGTGGCACATGCATCTAGAGTTTGTTTGTAGCGGCTGGAGGCCCTGGTGCACCCATTCTCTTTCTCTCTCTATCTACCTCTTTCTCTCTATCTCAAATAAATAAATAAAACATTAAAAAAAGACAGATATAAAAGTAGTACATGTGGAAAGGTGTGGTGGCACACACCTTTAATCCCAGCACTAGGGAGGCAGTGGTAGGAGGATCACTATGAATTCAAGGCCAGCTGGGTCTACAGAGTGAGTTCTAGGTCAGTCTGGGCTAGAGTGAGATTTTTTTTTTTTTTTTTTTTTTTTAGGTAGGGTCTCACTCTAGCCCAGGCTGACCTGGAATTCACTATGTAGTGTCTGGGTGGCCTCAAATTCATGGTGATTCTCCTACCTCTGCCTCCCAAGTGTTGGGATTAAAGGTGTGCACCACCATGCCTAGGGCTAGAGTAAGATTTTTATTTTATTTTTTTCTGAGGTAGGGTCTCACTGTAGCTCAGGCTGACCTGGAATTCACTATGTAGTCTCAGGGTGGCCTTGACCTCATGGTCATCCTCCTACCTCTGCCTCCCTAGTGCTGGGATTAGAGGCGTGCACCACCATGCCCCGCAAGTGAGAAATTTTAAAAAATATTTATTTATTTACTTGATTGTGTGTGTGTGTGTGTGTGTGTGTGTGAGAGAGAGAGAGAGAGAGAGAGAGAGAGAGAAGAGATAAAGAGAACCAGTGTGTCAGGGCCTCCAGTCACTGCAACGAACTCCAGGTGCATACGCCACCTTGTACATTTGGCTCTGTGTGGGCACCAGGAAATTGAGCCTGTGTCCTTAGACCTTGCAGGCAAGCACCTTAACTGCTAAGCTATCTCTCCAGCCCTTTTTGAGAATTTTAATATATGAACATATAGTAATTTGGTCATGTCCCCATCCCTTTATTTTTTCTTTTTTGTGCCCCCACCCCCTAAAGACCCTCATTTTTCAAAGTAGTACTTCTTCTGTTTTGTTGTCTCTTTCATTGTCCTTCCTGTCAAAATGATGATGAGCTCAGAACCATGTTGGTCTTGTGGGGGTTATGAATACCACTGTGGGGTCATGTATTCACCGGTCAGTGGCTATGGTAAGAATAACATCTCAAAGTATGCCTATGCACCTTATGGCTCTTATATTATTTCTGCCCTCTCTTCCTCAATGTTCCCTGAACCTTGAAGGGCTTGGTAGAACTCTCATATAGTATTAAGCTCTCTACAACCTATTTTTAATTTTTATGAATTTTGAGTCTCCTTGGTATCTACCACCATCTCCAAAGAGAGGGTTCTCTGACCAGTAGTGAGAGCAGCACAAATATTCTTTCTGTAAGTAGCTCTGTCATGTCCTGGAGCCCTGGTGGATGTAATAGAGATAACGTCCAGTGCTAAGCCCTAGGCTTTCTCTTCTTGTCATTTTGATGTGTCTTGGGCCTCCCTGGTATTTGCTGTCAACCATGTTTGGATGCAAGCTTTATATTTTACCAGCCAGGCCAAATGAGCCAACGGGTGCAATAGTAGCACGTCTGTCATGGTGGAAACCAACTGCCCTCTAATTGAACTGGAGGCCTGCTCCATGGGAGGGAATACATCCCTGATACTGAAAACTTAAGACAGGGGTAGTCATGAGCCCTAGGGGTCTAACATCTGCTGCTGTCTGGCTAAATGTATATACTATGCTTATCAAACTGCCCAGTAAGCACTTCTCTTAATGTTCATACCCTTATATTAATGCTACTCCCACTTTTGGTAGAGAATCTTCTCTTTTCAGATGGCAGTGACTTTGGGATGACTCAGAAGGCATCATGGTGCTGGAAAGAAGTGACTGGAGTGCTCAGCACTGCAATATCTCTATCACACCTTCCAAGGCTCAGGGCCTATTGCAGAAGAGGTGGCGGAAAGAACGTAAGAGCCAAAGGAAGGGTAGGACTCCTTACAACGTGCTCCCCCCAACACAAAATGGCCTGGATATCCATGACCTCACAGTGCCTGACAGTACCTACACAAGACCATCATAATAGGAGAAAAAGATCATGACATCAAAATAAAAGAGAGACTGATTGAGATGGGGAGGGAACATGATGGAGAATGGAGCTTCAAAGGGGGAAGTGGGGGTAGGGTGGGGATTATCATGGGATAGTGTCTACAATCATGGAAGTTGTTAATAAAAACATTAAAATAAATAAATAAATGAATAAAAATGAAAAGATAAAAAATAAAAAATTTGTATTTTAGAAATGGGATCTTACTAAATGGCAAAGCTGCCCACAAACTTGAGGTAATCCTCCTGCCTCAGTCTCCCAAGTACTGGGATTGTATGCACACACGACCACATCCAGCCAGACATGTGTTTTCCAACCTAAGTGTGAAATTTATTTAGGTACAGTTATTTTATGTATGGATATTCCACTATATTATAAGTTGTCTGATGGCAGAAATCTAAATATCTACAGAAATGAGCTGAACTCCCACCTCACATTTTCAGAAAGGTATTGAACTTTCTCCAAAACATCAGCTCTGCTCCTAAATGAACAAGCACCAAATGACCTCATCCATGCATTTCTTTCATGTATTTTATTTATTTATTTGAGAGAGACAGAGAAGCAGATACAGAGAGAAAGAGAGAGAGGGAAAGAATGGGCCTCCAGCCACTGCAAACGAGCTCTAGATGTATGTGCCACCTTATGCATCTGGCTTATGTGGGACCTGGGCAATAGAACCTGAGTCCTTTGGCTTTGCTGGTAAATGCCTTAACTGCTAAGCCATCTCTTCAGCCCCGTGCATTTCTTTTAAAATGCTGCTGGCTCTTATATTCTTTTCAGTTATGAAATTTAAACACAAAATCATTTCAAAATGCCTTAAATACCTCAAACTAAAAACAATCATTTTATGTAGTAAATTATGGTATACAAAAATAATATACTATGCAGTCACAAAAGAGAATGAAGAGAATTACACAAAAAGTATGGTATATAAGTTAAAAAAAAAAATAGAGCTCACAAGCCAGGCCCCAGATGCAAGTAGGTCTTGAGCCAGGGAACCATGTGAAAAGCTGTAGGCTGCTCGCTCAGCACTGAGCACTCTGAGGTGGGAATTCAGCTCATTTCCTTAGATATTTAGATTTCTATAATCAGAGAATTTATAATCTAGTGGAATATCCATACATAAAATAACTGTACCTAAATAAATTTCACACTTAGGTTGGAAAACACATGTCTGGCTGGATGTGGTAGTGTGTGTATACAATCCCAGTACTTGGGAGACTGAGGCAGGAGGATTACCTCAAGTTTGTGGGCAGCTTTGCCATTTAGTAAGATCCCATTTCTAAAATACAAATTTTTTATTTTTTATCTTTTCATTTTTATTCATTTATTTATTTATTTTAATGTTTTTATTAACAACTTCCATGATTGTAGACACTATCCCATGATAATCCCCACCCTACCCCCACTTCCCCCTTTGAAGCTCCATTCTCCATCATGTTCCCTCCCCATCTCAATCAGTCTCTCTTTTATTTTGATGTCATGATCTTTTTCTCCTATTATGATGGTCTTGTGTAGGTACTGTCAGGCACTGTGAGGTCATGGATATCCAGGCCATTTTGTGTTGGGGGGAGCACGTTGTAAGGAGTCCTACCCTTCCTTTGGCTCTTACGTTCTTTCCGCCACCTCTTCTGCAATAGGCCCTGAGCCTTGGAAGGTGTGATAGAGATATTGCAGTGCTGAGCACTCCAGTCACTTCTTTCCAGCACCATGATGCCTTCTGAGTCATCCCAAAGTCACTGCCATCTGAAAAGAGAAGATTCTCTACCAAAAGTGGGAGTAGCATTAATATAAGGGTATGAACATTAAGAGAAGTGCTTACTGGGCAGTTTGATAAGCATAGTATATACATTTAGCCAGACAGCAGCAGATGTTATACCCCTAGGGCTCATGACTACCCCTGTCTTAAGTTTTCAGTATCAGGGATGTATTCCCTCCCTTGGAGCAGGCCTCCAGTCCAATTGGAGGGCAGTTGGTTTCCACCATGACAGACGTGCTACTATTGCACCCGTTGGCTCATTTGGCCTGGCTGGTAAAATATAAAGCTTGCAGTGTCCATTGTTGAGTATCTTCACTGGTGATTTCTCTCTCTCCCATTGAACTGCATGCAGAATGGCTCCTTTAAAAACAGAAACAGACAAAAAGAAAAAAAATATATGTGGGCTGTGAAGATGGCTCCATGGTTAAAGGCGCTTGCTTGCAAAGGCAGCCTGCTCAGGGTACAGTTCCTCAGCTATCCACATAAAGCTAGATGGGCATTCATTTGCAGTGGCAAGAGACCCTGTCACCCCCCCCCCCCCGTATATAAAAATAAATAAATAAGTAAATAAAAATTTAAAAGACCATCTCTGGACTGGAGAGATGGCTTAGAGGTTAAGGCATTTGCCTGAGAAGCCAATGGACCCAGGTTCAATTCCCCAGGACCCACGTAAGCCAGATGTACAACGTGGTGCATGCATCTGGAGCTTGAGTTCATTTACAGCGGCTAAAGGCCCCAGTGTGCCCATGCCCATTCTCTCTCTATCTGCCTCTTTCTCTATATACATATATAGAGTCCAGGCTGACCTGGAATTTGCTGTATCGTCTCAGGGTGGCCTTGAACTCAACGGTGGTCCTCCTGCCTCTGCCTTCTGAGTGCTGGGATTAAAGGCGTGTGCCACCACTCCCGGCTAAT
The DNA here is from genome assembly GCA_036346955.1 of Dipus sagitta. Lineage (NCBI taxonomy): Eukaryota > Metazoa > Chordata > Mammalia > Rodentia > Dipodidae > Dipus > Dipus sagitta. Next base: position 33,767,130 of record CM070770.1, read on the forward strand.
AAAATATTTTTTTAAAAAAGACCACATCTGACCTGCTGAAATGATTTTGTTCATTTCATGAGTAAATCTGCATGTACACTGAGTTAAATCATAGTTGAGACTGTCAGACTCTAACTTAGAACTCCCCCAGGTTCCCTTGCCCTTAATCTTAGAAATTAGAAAAGCAGAACTCTTACAATTCATTTTAGTAAAGCTTCCATCTTGACTCATCTTTCACAAAACTGCACCTATTTATGAAATCCAGGCATTGCTACAACAGATGTGGAACCAACAGATGAGTTTCTTAGAGCCATAGGTCCCCACTCTGATATAACTGCTGCTGCTGCTGTTGCTGCTGTTCTTGAATGGGGACCCTGGGTCAGGAGCAGATGGTGATAGTTCTAAGATATGAAGTTCCTGTGCAATCTGATCACTTTTTTTTTTTTAAATGTTAAAGCCCTGTTTTCTTCCTTTGGGAAAGTTTCAGGTACATTCTTTGGAGAAGACTATTGAACTTAATAGCTAACTTTTATTATAAGCATTTCTTCTGTGGCAAGCCCTTCTCTAAGAGCTGTATGTGTATTAACTAAGTTAGTTCTTACAACCATCATTTCATATAGACATTGCTATTATTCATTAGTAGATTGCAAGGTTGGTCATAGACCCAAATAGTAGGCTTCAAGGTCATAATTTTACACATTCTCTACGTATCATTCCCTCTAGATTTGAGTACCAGCCTGTCATTTATAATTTGTAAATGATCAAGCCAGGCATGGTGGTCTCAATGTATCCCAGTACTCAGGGAGCTGACACAGGGAGATTGCAGTGAGCTTGAGGCCAGCCTGGTTTACATCATAAGCTCCAGGCCAACCTGGGCTACAGTGTGAGAGACATGGAGCAGAAGGAAGCATGAACTCAGCCAGCCAGTTCCACTAAGCTAACCCTGGCCATTAGAGAAATGATAAATATGATAGCCAGGTTACCCTCATATTGCCAATCCAGAATAGGATTTTGCTTTGTTGTGTCCTCAAATGCACTAGGCAACCAAGGATAATCTTGAGCTTCTCCTCCTGCCGAGTGGGGATTACAGGTATGCACCGTTATGTTTTTATGTGCTGCTGGGGATTGAACCCAGGGCTTTATGCATGCTAAGCAGGCATTCTGCTAACTGGGCTGCATCACCAACCTCCAATATAGATTCTAGATGAATATAATACTGTCTTGAAGGCTGGGGAGGTGGCTTGGGGACATAGCACTCGCTATTCACGCTGGAGCGTGTACCAGATTTCAGTCCCTAGACCTCGTGTAAACCACTGGAGGCCATGGTGGGCTTCTATAATCCCAGCATGCTGACCCGGACAGTGAGACAGGAAGCCGAGACGGGCTTTGTTGGAAGCTTCTGGTGAACACAGCAAAAAAACAGCAGAGCAAGAATCCAGAGACAGAAACTGTCCTTCAAATGAGGTGGAAAGACGAGGACTGGCCCATTTGGTGGTCCTCTGAACTCCACACACATGTTGTGTCTTGAGACCACTCTCATATATGTATGAGAGACCAAGTCCGACAGAGGGAGAGAGAGAAAGAGAGAAAGAATGGGCATCCAGCCTCTGCAAACAAACTCCAGATGTGTGTGCCACCTTTTGCATCTGGCTTACATGGGTCTTGGGGAATTGAACCTGGGTCCTTTGGCTTTGTAGGCAAGTACCTTAACCACTAAGCCATCCCTCCAGCCCTTTTTTTGTTTTTTTTGAGGTAGGGTTTCACTCTGGCCCAGACTGACCTGGAATTTACTATGTAGTCTCGGGGTGGCCTTGAACTCACAGCAATCCTCCCACCTCTGTTTCCCAAGTGTTGTGATTAAAGTCATGCACCACCATGCCCAGCTCAAATAAATATTTTTTAAAAAATATTTTATTTTTATTTGTGTGTCTGGCTTACATGGGATCTAGTGAGTTGAACATGGGACCTTGGGCTTCACAGGCAAGTGCCTTAACTGCTAAATCATCTCTCCAGCCCTTTTTCTTTTTTAAAAAATATTTTATTTGAGGGCTGAAGGGATGGCTTAGTGGTTAAGGCTTTTGCCTGCAAAGCCAAAGGACCCAGGTTTGATTCCCCAGGACCCACATTAGCCAGATGCACAAGGGGGCGCACACGTCTGGAGTTCGTTTGCAGTGGCTGGAGGGTCTGGCACACCCATTTTCTCTCTCTCTCCCCCTCTTTCTCTGTCAAATAAATAAATAAAAATTGAGCTGGGCATGGTGGTGCATGCCTTTAATCACAACACTTGGGAAGCAGAGGTGGGAGGATTACTGTGAGTTCGAGGCCACCTTGAGAGTGAACTCCAGGTCAGCCTGGGCTAGAGTGAGATCCTACCTCAAAAAAAAAAAAAAAAAGAAAGAAAGAAAGAAAGAAAGAAAGAAAGAAAGAGGAGTAGAGAGGTGTTTTTTGTTTTTGTTTTTTGTAGAGTGTATTTTAATGGAAAGTGAGAAGTTAGAGAACAAGATGCCCAGAGAAAATGGTTGAAAGAATTCTGTAAGCCTTTTGTTTTGTAGGCTGAGGATGTCTTAAACAGAAGACTGGCACAAGCTTTGTTTGGTTATTCTAATAGTGCTATTCTAAGATGTGTCTTCATTTCTCATATTTGTGTTTTATAGCAGGGAGTTGACAGATCTGTGCTCTTTCCTTTACAGTCCTTAGGCTGTCTACCAACGCAGGACAGTGGAAGGAAGCAGCTAGCAAAGTGACTCACGCATTGGTTAATGTCAGGTAAGGAGCCAGAATTTCTCTCTTTCAGAGCTCTTTGGCACATCCTGAGGTTTAGTGCACCTTTCTAAGGCGAATGCATTGAGCACCACTACTATTTTAAGCTCTGATGTCTGTAGGAGTGGAAGAAATTGTTGTACTTGATCAAGAAAAGCAGGAATACATGAGGCTTATTTTGTCACATTGAAATAGCTCAAAAGTGCTGTATCTTCTGTGAATTTCTACCAAGAGATGGTTGCAAACCCTTTTCAGGCATCTTAGCTGCCAAAGTGTTTTTTATGTATAAGTCATTGGAAAGCTTTTTTTCTGCTCTTTTCCATGACTTCAGTGGATGATTTCTGGGAATCTCAAACTTTGACATTTTACTATACGTGGCTGTTTCTATAGTGGGAAACAGAAGCACATGGAATTCGTGGGGCTCAGTCATTCACAGTTACAGAGTGCTGTGTGTGTTGGATAAAAATGTGTCAGACATGGAGTTGGCCACTACTCAGGCTGAATGGTCAGTAAATGGAGAGGGGAACGTACGTTCAGTGTCATGAAACCTAGAGCTGACTCTACTTTCTTTCTTCCTTTAGTGCCTGTGATTTTCCTTTTAGCAGTTTAAATTGTTTTAACAAACAATTGAAAAATTAACATTGAGTAGAAGAGGCAAGCCCAACAGATGGGAAACTTGATTTAGGTCCAGATACAAGTCTTGCCAGACATTCCCATAATAGTAATACACGTGTACAACTTGGTATAGATTCTAATGTGTGATAGAGCTGGGTGATTTTATTTCTATCTTTTCCCTTCCCCTTCCTTTCATTTTTTTTTTAAAATTTATTTGTATGTGTGTGTGTGCTTGTGTGTGTCTGTGTGTGCAGGGGCTCTTGCAACTGTAAATGAACACCAGACATACTTGCACCACTTTTTGTGTCTGGCTTATGTACATGGCTGGGGAATTGAACCTGGGCTGGCAGACTTTGAAAGCAAGCGCTTTTAACCACTGGGCCATCTTCCCAGCCCCTTCCTTTCTTTTTTGAAGCTAAAATGTCCTGTCCCTGCAGTGATTTACTCCAGCATATGTCACATCTGAGAATAAAAGGAAAACTATGAAATGTGTGCTAGGTGGGCTTGGATGAGGGAGCATGGTGTGAGATGTGCTAACAAGATTGCAGTGGAGGTTAGATTGCCTTACTTCTCCCCAGAGACATTTTGCAACAAATACAATTTTATAAATCTCAAACAAATGCATATCTGCATCTAGCAAGTAATCAAGACATTGTGGTAAGGTCTGATGATAAATATGAATTTCTGTAAGAATCAGGAATTACAAACTGTCTTCCCTCAAATATCCCCTGCGACCCAAGGGCAGAATGACAAATGCGAATGTCTGAATGAAGCACCAAGTTCGAGGCTGGAGTATGGAGTACATTTGCGTATGATTGATGTTGTATTCGGGTATTTATGTAGCTTTCCAGGCAGCTCCTTGTCATCTGGGGCCTGTTGCCTCGATCGTGTTCCTCTGTGCTTGCTCTGTCTTCTCCGTGGGCGCTTTTCCTTTCAGTGGTTTCTGGCTTAGCTGCTGTCCTTATTCTTCATGGAGCCATCAGGCAGCTGCTCTATGGTTTGGCCTCTGCCTTTTCTGAATTGCTGAGAAAACTGGCTGAGCCTTGAAAAGTCACCTGTACCTGTGCTCCCTTCTTGTCTGCCTGTCAGGCCGCTCCCTTCACTTGCACTTCTCAAGCTGAGCTGCTACAGAGAATAATAACATCAGTTTTCACTGTTGTTAATGAATTTCAGTATTTGGCTAAAGAACCAAAGACCTGTTTAGTTTCCTCAAAAGATTATTTAGGGCTGGAGAGATGGCTTAGCGGTTAAGCTCTTGCCTGAGAAGCCTAAGGACCCTGGTTCGAGGCTCAATTCCCCAGGACCCACGTTAGCCAGATGCACAAGGGGGCGCACGCGTCTGGAGTTCGTTTACAGAGGCTGGAAGCTCTGGCGCGCCCATTCTCTCTGTCTCTCTGTCTCTCTCTCTCTCTGCGTCCTTCTCTCTGTCACTCTCAAATAAATAAATAAACAAAAAAAAAAAAAAAAAAAAAAGATTATTTAAAAGATGCATCTGGAGCCAGGCGTGGGGACACATGCCTTTAATCCCAGCACTTGGGAGGCAGAGGTAGGAAGATCACCATGAGTTCAAGGCTACCCTGAGACTACATAGTGAATTCCAGGTCAGGCTGACTTAGAGTGAAGTAAAACCCTACCTCAAAAAACCAAAAAGAAAAAAAAATAGTTTGACTTTGGACTGAAGAGCTGGTTCAGTGGTTCAGGTGCTTGCTTGCAAAGCCTGCTGGCCCAGATTTGATTCCCTAGTACCCATGTAAAGCTAGATGCACAAAGTGGTGCATATGTCTAGAGTTTTGTTTGTAGTGGCAGAAGGGCCTGGGGTGCCCATTCTTTCTCTCTCGCTCTTTATCTCTCTGTCTCTCATATAAATAAATACATATAATAAATAACAAATTTTAAAAAAAGTTTAAGAGGCTGAGTAAATGACTCAATGTGGTTAAGGCACTTGCCTGCAAAGCCTAGGGACCCAGCTTCAATTCCACAGTACCCATGTAAGCCAGATGCACAAGGTGGTGCACACATCTGGAGTTCATTTGCAGTGGCTGGAAGCCCTGGTTGTGCCCATTCCGTCTCTGTCTGCCTCTCTCCCTCTCTCTTAAATGAGTTTAAAAAAAATTAAGTTTAAAAACAGTTTGACTTTGTTGTAATTAGTATAATTTCTTTTTTCATTTTTGTTTTGTTTTGTTTCAAGGTAGAGACTCATCTTGACCTGGAACTTACTCTTTAGCTCCAGGCTGGCCTCAAACTCATGGAGATCCTCCTACCTCAGCCTCTCAAGTGTTGAAACTAAAGGTGTATGCCACCATGCCGGGCTTGTAGTATGTTTCTGAGAGTCCGGGAAGAGATAAATGTGAAACCCAGACCTCTAACAACTGGGAGGCCTCTCTGACTCCTTTGCCAGTTGATGATGCTGCCCAGCTATGTTTTGCAGGTCTTGTGGCATTCAGTGCATCTAATGACTGCCTGCACGTAGCATCTACTCAGCAGGTGAAGGCAGCAGAAAAGCCTTTGGAGCTGAGACTGAGGTGGTGGATGTGGTGTTTGAATCAGATGTGCCCATAAACTCATATGCTCTGAATGCTTGCTTTCCAGATGGTGGCACTTTGGGAGGTAGAGGCTTGCTGGAGGAGGTGTGTTGTTGGGGGCAGGTTTAGAGTGTTATAGCTGCTCCCCCTTGCCAGAACTCTACTCATTTTCCTGCTGCTATTGTCTACCTTCTGTGGCACAGGTGCTGTCCAGCCTCTGCTCATGTCATGCTTTCCCCAGCCATCATGAACCTTCCTCTCAAGACTATAAGCCAAAATAAACCCTTTCCTCCCATCAGCTGCCTTTAGTCATGAGCTTTGTCCCAGCAACAATAGGTAACTACAACAATTTCACAAACTTGGAGGCTTAAAATGCTCAGTGTCAGTCTGCCTTTCTTTCACGGCTTAGTCATACTAGTTCCTTCATTGTCAAAGTTGTGTTAAACACTTTGTCTTTCTCTTCCTGTTTGATTATTCAGTGAGATGCCTAAAATGTAGCTGCTTAGAAAACTACTGGTTTTTTTTTTTTTTTCTTTTTGGTTTTCGAGGCAGGGTCCCACTCTAGCCCAGGCTGACCTGGAATTCACTATGTAGTCTCAGGTTGGCCTTGAACTCATGGTGATCCTCCTACCTCTGCCTCCCAAGTGTTGGGATTAAAGGCATGAGTCACCACACCTGATAAAAGTATTGTCTTTATTGGGATGTCTCATGTCACTAATAAAAATGCCGTGCATGGCTACATCTTGAGTCTGTTTGCAGCAGCTGGAGGCCCAGATGCACCCATTTTGTCTGTCTCTCTTCTATCTCTCTTTGCTTGCAAATAAATAAAATAAAATAAAGAATGATTTTTGGGGCTGGGAAGATGGCTCAGCAGGCTACAGGCACTTGTTTGCAAAGCTAGATAGCCTAGGTTTGATTCCCTAGTACCTACAAACAGATATACAAAGTGGCACATGTATCTGGAGTTCATTTGCAGTGGCAGGAGGCCCTGGCATGCCCATACTTCCTCTCTTTCTGTCTGCCTCTGTTTCTCTCTCATAAATATATATGTGTGTGTGTGTGTGTGTGTGTGTGTAAAGAATGATTAGCCAGATATAGTAGCTCATGCCTTTAATCCCAGCACTTGGTTAACAGAGGTAGGAGGATTGCCATGAGTTTGAGGGCACCTTGAGACTACATAGTGAATTCCAGCTCAGCCTGAGCTAGAGTGAAATGCTATCTTGGGGGGTTGGGAGGGGGAAGAATTACTGACTGGGCAGGCATGGTGGCTCATATCTTCAATCCAGCAATAGGAAGGCAAGAGGTAGGAGAATCACTGTGAGTTCAAGGCCAGCCTGGGAATACACAGTGAGTGTCATGTTGGCCTGCGCTAGACAGAGACCCTACCTTAAAAGAAAAGAAGAAAGAACTTTTCAGCTGTGTCTGGTGGCTCATACCTGTAATCTCAGCAATCAGGAGTTTGAGACACGAGGACCACCTCAAATTGGAAACAAGCCTTGGCTACATAGTGATTCCATGTCAGCCTGGGATATACAGTGAGACCCTGTTTCACAAACAAATAAACAAGCAGACAAACAAAAAAAAAATGAATGACCAAAAAAAGTAAAATCTGAAAACATAAAAGAAAGCCTTTGAGCCAGGAGTGGTGGCGCACACCTTTAATCCCAGCACTCGGGAGGCAGTGGTAAGAGAATCACTGTGAGTTTGAGACTACCCTGAGACTACATAGTGAATTCCAGGTCAGCCTGGACTAGAATGAAACCCTACCTCAAAACAAAACAAAAAGCCGGGCATGGTGGCGCACGCCTTTAATCCCAGCACTTGGGAGGTAGAGGTGGGAGGATTGCCGTGAGTTTGAGGCCACCCTGAGACTACTTAGTAGATTCCAGGTCAGCTTGAGCTAGAGTGAGGCCCTACCTCAAAATTTAAAAAAAAAAAAAAAGAAAAACAAGCAAAAAAAACCACCTCCAGATGCATCTACCACCTTGTGCATCTGGCTTACATGGGTCCTGAGGGATCAAACCTGGGTCCTTAGGCTCTGCAGACAAGTGCCTTAACCACTGAGCCATCTGTCCAGCCCAAGAATGATCTTTTAGTTATCACTATAGTTGTTATAAGCCTAGGAGTAGGAATGAGAATTTTAGGGCATTTCTTTGTAAATCTCTTAGTTGTTCGTGGGTTTCTGGCCTGTCTACTGTTCACTCTTTGTTCTTTCTCTCTCTCTCTCTCTCTCTCTCTCTCTCTCTCTCTCTCTCTCTCTCTCTAAGATAGGGTCTTATATAGCTTAGCTGGCCTTGAACTTGCTATGTCACCCTGGCTGCTCCTGATTTTCCTGCCTTCACCTCTCAAGTACTAGGATTACACATTGTATTTTTTTGGGTGGGGGTGGGGGGTTCAAGGTAGGGTCTCACTCTGGTCCAGGCTGACCTGGAATTCACTATGTAGTCTCAGGTTGGCCTTGAATTCACGGTGATCCTCCTACCTCTGCCTCCCGGGTGCTGGGATTAAAGGCGTGCGCCACCATGCCCAGCCACATTGTAGGCATACACCTCCATGCCTTGCTCTTCACTTCATGGTCTTTTGTTCAAGCACTGATTTTTGTCTCCACAGCCTTTCTAATCTTATGTGCTTATGTAGTTGTTTCCCATACAAAAAAAAAAAAAGGCATTTTAAGTATATTGTTGGGACATCTAAGGAGCAATAATAGCTTTCAGTAGCCTCTAAATAAGGGAGTTCATTGAGCAGAAAGCCTTTTGGAACAAGCTATCTATAGAATTCTGAATGTCACAGAAAATAAGCCTTCAGAATAATCACTATTTTTCCCCTCTATTGGAGATTGAATCCAGAGCCTTAAAATGCTAGGTGAGCACTCTACCACTGACCTACACTCAGTGATCGTTTCTGTTTCTTTTCCTCCTTTTTTTTTTTTTTTTTTTTTTTGAGATAGGGCCTGCCTGTGTAACTAAAACTTTTTTGAAATTGATTGTGGCATCAAACTTGTGATCCTCTTGCCTGTACCTCTCTCCCAGTGCTGGGATGACAGGTGCATGCCACCACACCTGGGCTAGTAACCACTATTTTTAAAATTTTTATTTATTTGAACAAGAGAGGGGGGGGGAGAGAGGGAGAGAATGGGCATGCCAGAGCCTCCAGCCACTGCAGACAAATTCCAAATGCATGCATCAGTTTGTACATCTGGTTTACGTAGGCACTGGGGAATTGAACCTGGGTCCTTAGGCTTCATAGGCAAGTACCTTAACTGCTAAGCCATCTGTCTCGCCCCTAGTTACATATTTTTTGTTTTGTTTTGTTCAAGGTAGGGTCTCACTCTAGCCCAGGCTGACCTGGAATTCATTATGTAGTCTCAGGGTGGCATTTTTTTGTTTGTTTTGTTTTTGTTTTTTGAGGTAGGGTTTTCACTCTAGCTCAGGCTGACCTGGAATTCACTATATAGTCTCAGGGTGGCCTTGAGCCCATGGCAATTCTGCTACCTGTGCCTCCCAAGTGCTGGGATTTAAGGCATATGCCACCATTATACATTTTTTAAAGTAGGGCTTTTGTTTTTGTTTTTTCAAGGTAGGATCTTGCTCTATTGCTCTAGCCCAGGCTGACTTGGAATTCACTATGTAGTCTCAGAGTGGCCTTGAACTCACAGTGATTTTCCTATTGATACAGGATTTGGGGGTCCATAAGAGGTCCTCCAGAATTTATGAACCCCAGATTTTGGGTTCTGTCCTACCTCGCATATACTAGGCAAGCACTAGGCAGTTTCAAAGACAGGAAAAGGGCTGGGGAAATGGCTTAGCGGTTAAGGCATTTGCCTGCAGAAGCCTAGGGACCCCGGTTCGATTCCCCAGGACCCATATAAGCCAGATGCACAAGGGGACGCATGCATCTGGAGTTTGTTTTCAGTGGCTAGAGGCCTTGGCATGCCCATTCTCTTTCTCTATCTGCCTCTTCCTCTCTCTCTCTCTCAAATAAATAAATAAAATATTTTAAAAAATCAAATACAGGAAAAGAAATAGCTGTGAGCTATTAGCCACAAGGGAAAAGAGCAAGATCTACAAAGAACTACATTCAAGCCCTTCAAGTAATCTTTGTGTCTCAGCCCCCTAGGTAGCTTATAGGTGCATGTCACTGCACCCAGTCTGGATTTACACTAATTTAATTTACAGGAAACATTACTTCTGTGCAGCTCTAGATAAGATAAGGGTTGTAACACCTGTTTCAGTAAACCTTTTTTTAAAGATTTATTTTATTTATTCATTTATTAGAGACACAGAGAGGTATAGAGAGAGAGTGAGAATGAGCACTCCAGGGCCTCTAGCCAAACTTCAGATTCATGTACCACCATGTGCATCTGGCTTACATGGGATCTGGAGAATTGAACCTGGGTCCTTAGGCTTCACAGACATGTGCCTTAACTGCTAAACCATCTCTCCAGCCCCGTAATCTTTATTTAAAAAAAAAAGAACTCAAAAGGAGCAATTTCTTATATTTCCTGAAAAGTAAGAACTTATTAGAAATAGGATTCTAATTTTGTCCACTTTATCATATTTGGAATTAAAATGATGTGATAGTGGGGAAGAACGTATTCATTTTAATTTTTATTTATTTGTTTTGTGCGTGTGTGTGTGTGTGTGTGTGTGTGTGTGTGTGTGTGTGTGTTCTGTGTGTGAATGTGCGCATGTGAAGATCAGGGGACAGCTTTCAGGTCAAAGTCCTTGCCTGCCTCCTTGTTTAAGACAGGGTCTCTGATTGTTTACCACTCTATTCATGAGCTTTCAGGAAATTATCCTGCCTCTGTCTCCCTGCTTGCAGTAAGCTTACACAGTTTCTAGCTTTTTACCTGGGACTTGGTGACTTGAACTCAGGTACTTAGAGTTGCATGGCAAGTGCTTTATCCACTGAGCCATCCCCCGCCCCCCAAGCCCTGTGTTTAGTTTTTACATGCATATATTTCCTTTGTGGGAAATTTTGTCATATGTAGGTGTTAAACCCAGCATTGTAGATCCTGCTGCCTTCCCTGGTGGGCTAATAGCTCACAGCTATTTCTTTTCCTGTATTTGAGATGTGAGCAGTCAGAGCTCAGTGGCTTTTGATATCTGCATGTTCAGCTTTGTAACAAAGAAAAAGTACAGGTACAAAAATAATAGGACTAACTGATGAAAATTTGTTTTGAGGGTATATAATTTTGAAAGCACATGGTATTTTGATGTAGAATGGCTGAAGGAGTTGTTAAGTATGCTTTTTTTTTTTATGTCTGGACTCAGCATTGGTTTATAGAAGATACGTTTGTGGACCTTACCTTTTGCATCTAATTTTCTTCCTGCAAGTATATTGATTGTGGCTCTCTTTTTTTGTTTTGTTTTTGAAGTAGGGTCTCGCTCTGGCCCAGGCTGACCTGGAATTCACTATGTAGTCTCAGGGTGGCCTTGACTTCATGGTGATCCTCCTACCTCTGCCCCCTGAGTGCTGGGATTAAAGGCGTGTGCCACCATACCCAGCTTCTTTTTTTTTTCTTTACTTTACTTATTTGAGAGAAAGAGAGAGAGAATGGGCATGCCAGGGCCTCTTGCAACTGCACATGAACTCGAGACACATGCCACTTTGTGCATCTGGCTTTTATGTGGGTACCGGGGTCATTAGGCTTTCTTTGCAGGCAAGTTGCTTAAACACTAAACCATCTCTCCAGCCCAAAATGCACCTTTTTAAATATTTTTATCTTATCTTATTTATTTATTTGTGAGAGAGAGAGAAAGAGGTATATATATATAGAGAGAGATGAGAAAGAGATAGAGAGAGAGAATGGGTGTGTCAGGGCCTCTAGCCACTGCAGACAAACTCCAGATGCCTGTGCCTCCTTGTACATCTGGCTTACGTGGGTCCTGGGGAATCCAACTGGGGTCTTTTGGTTTTGTAGGCAAACACCCTAACTGCTAAGCCATCTCTCCAGCCCACAAGCATGTACCTTTTAACTGCTGAGCCATATCTCCAGTCTGGCTGTTTTTTGCTTGTTTGCTTTGGTTTTTGGTTTTTCAAGGTAGAATTTCACTCTAGCCCAGACTAACCTGGAATTCACTGTATAGTCTCAGGGTGGTCTTGAACTCATGATCCTTGTACCTCTCTGACTCCCGAGTGCTGGAATTAAAGGCACACATCATCGTGCCCTGCTAAGAGTTTTTTTTTTTTTTTTTTCCCTAAAGTCTTTATGTAAGCATCAAAAATGGGAAGAAAGGGGCTGGGGAGATGGCTCAGTGGATAAAGTGCTCACTGCTCAAGCTGGAATACCTGAGTTTGACCCCTAGGCCTCTGCAAAAAGCCAGAAGCTGTGGTGGGCTTCTGTCCTTCAGCACACTGATTCTGACAGTGAGGTGGGAAGCTTGGGGTAAGTGCAGCAAAGAACAGCAGAGCAAGAACCCAGACTGAGAAGCTGCCTGCAATTACGTGGATAGATGATGACCGACCTGAAAGCTGTCCTCAGACCAACACATGTGGCTGGGCACATGTGTGCCCATACTCACCACACAAACAAATAATAAAATTCACACCTGGAGAGATTGCTCAGTGGTTAACAGCGTTTCTCTACAAGCTGGATAGCCTGAGTTCAATTCCCCAACACCATGTAAAGCCGGATGTACAAAGATGGTGCATGCATCTGGAGTTCATGTGCAGTGGCAAGAGGCCCTGATGTGCCTGTTCTCTCTCTCTGCTTACAAATAAATATATTTTAAAATATAATAGGTTTTTTAAAAATTAGGTGGGAAATGGGGTGCTAGAGAGATGGTTCTAAAGCCTGATAGCCCAGGTATGAATTCTAGTACCCACATAAAGGCAGATGCACAAAGTGGCACATGTGTTCATTCATAGCAGTGGGAGGCCCTGGTATGCCTATTCTCTTTCTCCCTCTCATAAATAAATAAATAAATAAATAAATATAAATATATTGAAAAACTATTTTAAGTGGGCAAGGAGAATGGGTGAGAGGCAGTTTAATGTGCTTGCATGAGATACATTTGCCATTCTTTCCCTACGAGCCTACAGGGTTTTTTTAAGTAATATTATTTATTTGCTAGGGGAGAGAGAGAGAGACAGAGAGAGAGAATGGGCATGCCAGGGCGTCTAACCACTGTAACCAAGCTCCAGATGCAGCCTGCCCTATGTGGGTCCTGGGGAGTTGAACCAGGGTCGTTAGGTTTTGCAAGCAAGGGCCTTAACCCCTGAGGCATCTCTCCAGCCCCGGAACCTACATTCTGAGTTTTCCTTATTTTTCTATTTCTTCTGTTTCCTTGCCTTTGTAACTGTTTCTAAGTGCTAAGCATTGAGGACTAGAGGGACAGCCTTGGTGACCTAGAACTGCTCTTTTGTCCTAGTAGGTCAGGAAAAAAAGTATTTCCAATTGGCTCATTATATAACAGAAGTGTAGGGCTACAAAGTTTATTGGTCTAAATTCCCAGCCAGCTCTTCTTCGCCTCTGGATCTCTGGAGATAACTTCTTTTGCCAGTATCCCTGGTCCTTTAGTAATATGATGCTCCCTAATAAGAAAAATTTGTTTTACCTGAGAAAAGTGATTTTTTTCCCTCAAAGAAGTTCTTACTAGGAAAAGTAGACATTTAATTATGGCTTAGTTGATAAAAAATACTGGCTTCTAATTATCAGTAGGCATCCTTTAGGTCCCTAGTTCATTTCATTTTTCTATCCTATATCTAGGTAACATTTTTCAAAAGTATTGTATTTCTTGGGCTGGATAGATTGCTTAGTGGTTAAGGCACTTGCCTGCAAAGCCTAAGGACTCAGGTTCAATTCCCCAGTACCCACATAAGCCAGATGCACAAGGTGGCACATGGATCTAGAGTTCATTTGCAATGGTTGGAGGCTCTAAGATGCCCATTCTCTTTCTCTCTATCTGCCTCTTCCTCTCTCTCTCCAATAAAGAAAGTATTACAAATATTTTAAGCCAGGCATGGTGGCTCATGCCTTTAGTCCCACCACTTGGGAGGCAGAGGTAGGAGTATTGCCATGAGTTCGAGACCACCCTGAGATGACATAGTGACATAGTGAATTCTAGACAGAGAGAGAGAATGGGTGTACCAGGGCCTCTAGCCACTGCAAACAAACTCCAGCTGCATGTACCACTTTGTGCATCAAGCTTTGCATGTATACTGGGGAATTGAACCTGGGTTGTTAGGCATTTCAGGCAAGCGCCTTAACTGATGAGTCATCTTGTCAGCCCCCTAAGTAACTTAGTTTGTTTTTTTTAGGCTACGTTTTTGAACCATGGCCATTTCTTCATTGTATCTCCTATTTTTTCCTCTCGTTTATTTTTCCCACAGTATTCCAGCTTTGATTGACAGTAGCTTGTTAATCTGCTAAGGAGAGAAAGAATCTATTACTGTTAGGTAGCAGTATACATCCTGGCAGCCAACCCTGGAAGACATCATTTCAGCAGGTGCGGCTTTAGGTTTCCTTGTTACTGTGAAGAATACAAAGTGTTCATAGGAGTTTAATTCCTCTAAATTTTCAGGTTTACACTAGAATGCCTAAGGTAACCAATCCCCTCTTCTCTACTGGACTTTGACCTCACAGGTTAGCAGCTCCCTGTCTCAATAAGTAAGGTGGAGGGTGGTCAAGGATGACAGCAGATGCCAGTCTTTGGTCTCTGTATGCTTGAGCACCTGCACATTCACCTGCATCCGCACAGCACACATGTGCAAAAAACCAACAAAAAGATACACTGTTACAATCAGCTGTGCATTCCTGGCACAAAGCATCTGACCAAGAGCAGAGGAAAGTGTTTGTTTTAGCTCACAGACTCAAGAGGAAGCTCCATGATGGCAGGGGAAAAGGATGGCATGAGCAGAGGCTGGACATTGCCCTCCTGGCCAACATCAGGTAGACAACAGCAGCAGGAGAGGGTGCCAGATACTGGCAAGGGGAAGCTGGCTCTAACACCCATAAGCTTGTCCCCAACAATACACTGCCTCCAGGAGGATCCAATTCCCAAATTGCCACCAGCTGGGGACCCAGCATTCAGAACACATCAGTTTATGGGGGACACCTGAATGAAACCTCCACAAACACCAAAAACTTTGCTCTTCTAAATGTTAACTTCTTCAAAGGACTAATATGTATTTCTACTCTTTTACAGGTCAGATACCTTCCCCCAATTCTTCATGTGCTCTGGTTTCAAAATCTCTGTCTTTTGAACACATTTTAATTTCTTAATTTTTTTATTCTAAGTTTTGGTGTCAGGATGTATGTGCCTTACTCCAAAGAAGAATTCAAGGAAATGTTTACTGGAGTATGTGATTCTTAGAACAGGATCCAGGTACATGTGACACAGATTATAAGGAGACTGTTAGCACTCATAAAGTGAGAATGTTATATTTGAATCTTTTTTAAAACTATTTTTATTTATTTCTTTGTAAGAAATGAGAGAGAGAGAGAATGGGCACACCAAGGCTTCTAGCAAACGAACCTCAGATGCATGTGCCACCTTCTGTGGCTTCAAGTGGGCACTAGGAAATTAAACCTGGGTCCTTTGGCTTTGCAGGAAAATGCCTTAAGTGGTAAAGTATCTTTCCAGCCCTTATTTGAATCTTTAGTTGCATTATATTTTTTAAGTATACTTACTTTGAGAGTGTCTCATGTATCATAGGATGGCCATTAGCTCTATGTATAGCTGAAGATGACCTTGAAGTTCTGATCCTCCTGCCTCCACATCTCATGGGCTGGTTTATTTGGTGCTTGGTATTGAACCCAGGGCCTCCTGCATGTTAAGCAAGCACTCTACCAAGTGTGCTACCTCTCCAGCCTTGCATTAGATAATTTGGCAACTCAATTGTACTGTTGGTCGTAGCTAATATGGAGCATACTAAAACCTTTATTTGTTTTGGGGGTTTTTTTGTTTGTTTGTTTGTTTTCAAGGTAGGGTCTTGCTTTAGCCCAGGCTGACCTGAAACTCACTGTGTAGTCTCAGGGTGTCCTCAAGCTCAAGGTGATCTTCCTACCTCTGCCTCCCAAGTGCTGGGATTAAAGGTGTGGCCACTATGGCCAGCTACTAAATCCTTTAAATCTTTTAAATCTGCTCAAAGTGACTTGCTCTGAAGCTGTCCCTCATTTTATTTTATTTATCTGAGAGGGGTGGTGTATGGGGTATGCCAGGGCCTCTTGCCACTGCCAAACACGTTCTAGATGCACGCGACACTTTGTGCATTTGGCTTTATGTCGGTATTGGAGAACTGAACCTGGGCCGGCAGACTTTGTGAGCAAGTGCCTTTAACTGCTGACTCCCAGTCCCCTTTCTCATTTTAAAAGTTATATTCTTGTTAATTAATTAATTTGAGACAGAGAAGCAGGTAGAGATTGGGCACACCAGGGCCTTTAGCCACTACAAATAAATTCCAGTTGCATGTGCCACCTTGTGCATCTGGCTCACGTGAGTTCTGGGGAATAGAACCTGTGTCCCGAGGCTTCACAGGCAAGTGCCTTATCTGCTAAGCCATCTCTCCAGCCCCCTCTCTCATTTTATACTTCTTCAGTTGGTAGCAATATTTTGCTATCTTGTGGTACTAATTTGATTTTATTGCAATGTTACCTGCTTGTCATAAAACTTTTTAGAGGGGGGGTTAATGTAGTGGGAAGGGATTGTGATCAAATTACAGTATGTTCATTGATTAAAATTCTCAATGAAAATGTTTTAGAGAGGGGCTGAAGAGATGGCTAAGTGGTTAAGGCAGTTGCCTGCAAAACCAAAGGACCCAGGTTTGATTCCCCAGGACCCACGTGAGCCAGATGCAGAAGGTGGTACATGCATCTGGAGTTTGTTTGCAGTGGCTGGAGGCCCTGGTGTGCCCATTTTTCTATCTTCCTCTCTGTGTCTGTCTCTCTCTCAAATAAATAACATATTTTTAAAAAGTATTTTAGACAAACATACAAAGAACAAAGTAAAAATCACCTAGAATCTTATCCTTGGAATAGCTTCTGTTAATATTTTGGTGACTCTCCTTCTAAACATCTACAATTGATTTTTCTCTTTACTACTAACCTATATTCAACTCTTAATCCTTGTCAGATATACTTTGCTGGTTTCAGCTTGTGTTTCTAGCTTATGGGGTATTTTTGGACTCCTGACTCTGTTGTCACAAGTATTGGTTATGTCATCAGCGTGTTAGGTAATCGTGCCTTCTAAATCCCTGTATGCATGCTTTGATCTGGTCCTCATGCTGCTTCTGATTGGTTGGGTGATTTGGGACTCGTCTTCCCCCTGTCTGAGTTTTGACTTGCTGCTGTTGTATAAAATGGCCTTGAAGACTGTTAAAAAAAAAAAATCCTTGAGAGTCAACTGCAAAGTTCTGTCTAAAGAAAGTTTGTGAAGAAAAAATTGATAGGGAATCATCAACCAGGTCCAGACTAGAAGGAGCAGGTCCTTGTGGAGCAAATCAGGCTCATAGCCTTCAGAGTGGTTCAGAGCTTTCTCCAGTCCCTCCTCTCCCAAACCCAGAAGAAGGCTTTATCAGTCAAGAACTACCAGAGGGCTGGGGAGATGGCTTAGCAGTTAAGACACTTGTGTGTGAAGCCTAAGGACCCAGGTTCAGTTCTCCAGGTCTCATATAAGCCAGATGCACATGGTGGCACATGTCGCTGGAATTCCTTTGCAGTGGCTAGAGGCCCTGGCGTGCCCATTCTCACACTCTCTGTCTCTAATAAAGAAATAAAATAAATCTTTGGCTGGGGAGATGGCTTAGCGGTTAAGGTGCTTGCCTGCAAAGCCAAAGGACCTAGGTTCAAATCCCCAAAACACATGTAAGCCAGATACACAAGGTGGCACATGCATTTGGAATTCCTTTGCAGTAGCTGGAGGCCCTGGCATACCCATTCTCTCTCTCTCTAAAATTAAAAGAAAAAATTAAAAATAGAACTACCAGAACAAAAGGTTGTAGCAAACATTAGTTTTTATTTCACAAGTGAGTCCTCATGCACAGGCAAGGGACAGTGGGAAGACAGCTTTGGGGGGGGGGATTTTCTGAGGAGGAGGAGGATGCACTTCACTGCTTTCTTTTCATTAGTAGTAAGCTTGGTGGCCACAATAAAGGCTCTTGCCAGTTGAGGGTCTTACAAATGGGAAAGTATGAAATTCACTGCCATTTGCTAATTGTCCCCTAAACAAGCCTTGTGGTGTGCTTACATTTCCCTTGGGCTTTCAAAGAAGGGGTGTGGTAATCTGAAACTGAAACCAAGGCAGCATTTTAAGTAGGCAATTAATGACATGTTAAGAATTTTTAGCTTCAGTAGATTAATTGTTAAATGAATTGTGTCTACATTTTATTGTCATTTTACTATGATATCAGCCTAATTATAAATATAGTGTTACATAGTAGTAGATAATAATAAACAGAATTATGCACTGAATGATCAGACTTCAGGAATTTCTGAGAAAAGATTCCTTCTTAAATTATCTCTTGCTGTTCTTTTTATGTAGGTTTTGATTAATTTTACCTCAATTGTACATTTCTCCCTGGAGCCCAAATATTTTGCTTGCTCTAGCAAAGTGGGGTCCTATTATAACAGGTTTAATGAGGTTGTTTTGTTTTAATTGGTTTCTATGTAATTTCTTTTAAAACCAATAACATGTGAGTTGAATGTCAAACAAAGGGTGTGCTAATGCATTTCCACTACCCTGTGCACAAAAGAACATTAATTTCTCTCTCATTTGACATCAATTTTCGTATGATGAGAATTCTCACATCTCATGTCAAGGAAGCTCTAGAGACAACTGGTTCTCACTCTTGTCTCTTCACACACAGTCATAGTACATCTGAGAAGGCCGTAGGAGTAACCTCTATCATTAGAATTCAGTCTACTGAAGGGTCTGATGTCTTTTCCTTTCTTTGTTTCTTCCTTTTTAAAAAAATTTTATTTATTTATTTGAGAGAGTGATAGAGGGAAAGAGGCAGACACGGGGGCGGGGGGGGGGGTGAGAGAGAGGGAGGATGGCCACCCCAGGTCTTCCAGCCACTGCAAATGAAGTCCAGACATATGCGCCACCTTGTGCATCTGGCTTATGTGGGTTCTGGGGAATTGAGCCAAGGTTCTTTGGCTTTGCAGGCAAATGCCTTAACCACTAAGCCATCTCTCCAGGCCCCCCTCTTTTTAAAAAAAAAATATTTTGCTTATTTGCAAGGAGAGACAGAGACAGATGGGGGAGATAATGTGTGCATCAGGACCTCTAGCCACTTCAAACAAGCTCCAGATGCATGTGCCACTTTGTGCATCTGGCTTTACATGGGTACTGGGGAATCGAACCCAGGTTGTTAGGCTTTGCAGTCAAGTGCCATAACTACTGAGCTATCTCTTCAGCCCCTCTTTATTTTCTAGTTTATTTTCACATGTGTATGTGTGCAGGGTCTCCCTTCTTGCAAATGATTGTTAGACATAAGGACCACTTTCTGTGTCTAGCTTTACTGGGGAATTAAATCCAAGGCCTGCAGGCTTTGTAAGTAAGGACCTTTAACCACTGAGCCATCTCCCCAGCCCCAGGGAAAGTGAGATTCAGATAAAGATAGATTTTGATCCTTAGCCCATTTAGTTTGAGCTCATTTGTTTCTCTTTTTAAATTCCTTTTTATTTTTCTTGGATTTTTTTTGAGACGGGGTCTTCTATAACCCAGGTTGATCACAAACTTGCTACATAGCCAAGAATGATCATGAACTTCTATCTTCTGATCCTTTTGCCTCTTCCTCTTCAGTGCTGGGGTTGGGATTAGAGCCATGTACCATCATGTTATCTGGGGATTTAACCCAGGTGGTATGCAAGCACTCTACCTACCTGATCAGTTTAATATATTATTTATTTATTTGCAAGCAAAGAGAAGGGAAACAGAGAGAGAGAGAGAATGGGCACGCCAGGGCCTCTTGCCACTGCAAATGAACTCCAGATGCATGCACCACTTTGTGCATCTGACTTTACATTGGTACTGGGAAATTGAACTGTGAGGTCATTAGGCTTTGCAGACAAGCACCTAAACTGCTAAGCCATCTCTCCAGCCTCAGTTTCTTTTTAGTTGAAGTATTATTTGTATAATAAAGTGTGCAGAATTTTAGGTAGCTAGACACCTTTTTACATACATAAACCACCTGTGTAACATCAGACAGATCAGGACGCTATGAATAGAGCAAAGAGGCCGCCTACATAATGGGAGAAAATCTTTGCCAGCTATACAACTGACAGAGAATTAATATCTAGGAAATACAGAGAATTCAAAAAACTGGGCCAGGTATGGTGGCGCACATCTTTAAATCCAGCACTAGGGAGGGTGAGGCAGGAGGTTTGCCATGAGTTTGAAGCCAGCTTTGTGCTACAAAGTGAGTTCCGGTCATTCTGGACTAGAGTGAGACCCTGCCTAAAAAAAAGGGGGGGGGGCGGCTGAAGAGATGACTTAGCAGTTAAGGTGTGAAGAGCCCAAACCAAAGTAACACCATGACAGACTTTAATTATATTAACAGGCCTAAGTTTCTGTTGCCTTTCAAGATCCAAACTATTGATACAGCATTTTGCAGTTACTGGGAAAACAACCACAAACTGCTCAGTGCCCAAAATAATCCCTGTAACGGGCCAATCAAAAAGGACCGAGTAGATGTTATACATTCCTGTGGCTCTTGTGACTATAGATAAGTTTGCTTTAAAGTTTCTCAGCTACTATATATCAGCTTTAAAGTTTAAAGTTTGCTTTAAAGTTTCTCAGCTACTATATATCAGCTTTAAAGTTTAAAGTTTGCTTTAAAGTTTCTCAGCTACTATATATCAGCTTGCAACATATATGCTCTTGCCAAATGTCAACCAATCATGTAACCATTCCCCTACTTCTCCCTCTGCTGCTCAGGGCTCTTGGATGGACCCACTGCGTTGGTAAAGTCTGGAGTCCAAGCTTAAGCCAGAAATAAAGCTCTTTTCTATTGCATACGTGTCTGACTCTCTTGGTGGTCTTTGGGGACTCCGTGATCTGCGCATAACAGGTGCATACCTGCGAAGCCTAAGGACCCAGGTTCAATGCACATGGTGGAGCATGCCTCTGGAGTTTGTTTACAGTGGCTTAGAGGCCCTGGCATGCCCATTCTCTCTCTCTCTCTCTCTTTCTCTCTCTGTGTCTCAAATAAACAAATAAAAATAAATCTTAAGAAAAAAAAAACCTCAAAAACTAAATAAGAAATCAAGTTAGGCGTGGTCTTACATGCCTTTAATCCCAGCACCTGGGAGGCAGAGGTAGGAGGATCTCCATGAATTCTAGGCCACCCTGAGACTACATAGTGAATTTCAGGTCATCCTGGGCTAGAGCAAAATCCTACCTTGAAACCCACCCCCCATGTATATGATATATCCATACAGCTTTCTATTTAATAAAAATAGTAATATATTTTTTTTTCAAAAATGCAAGCCAGACGTGGTGGTGCATGCCTTTAATCCCAGTACTCGCTCGGGAGGCAGAGGTAGAAGGATTGCCATGAGTTTGAGGCCACCCTGAGACTACATAGTGAATTCCAGGTCGGCCTAGGCTAGAGCGAGACCCTACCTTGGAAAAATAACAACAAAAACACTGCAAAAGATGGCATTGGGCATAGCAAAGAAATAGTCAACCAATTTCAAGATTTAAAACAGGGCAAACATCAAACTCTGTAGCTTCAAGTCAATTCAACTATTTTTACTTTTCTTATTAGAGAGAGAGAGAAAAAAATAATGATAATGATCATGCCAGGACCTCTTGCCATGCAAATGAACTCCAGATACAAATGCCATTTTGTACATCTGGCTTACAAGGGTATTGGAGAATTGAACCCTGGCCACAGGCTTTACAAGCAAGTGCTTTTAACCACTGAGCCATCTCTAGCCCCATCAGTGTTCTTTTTCATCAGAAACAATGTTCTGCTAAGGCTGACAATTCATTGTCTTCCAGACTGTCTTGAGTTGGGATAGCAAATAAGAGTTTGGGATGCATTAGAGATGATAAATGTGACTTCCTTAAAGGAAAATCCATTTGTTTTGCTTAGTGTTTCTGTGATTAATTATTTGCCAGATTAAATGCTGCATAAAAGTGCATAGTGTTTTATTCGATTGCTCTTCATAGTGATTAATTAGGCCCTACTATTGTTTTGTATGTTAATTATGCTGACTTTTTTTCTTTCTTCTACTTTAATTAATATAGTTTTTATTTAAGAGCCTTTTTAAGACAGGATAGTGTTTGTTTATTTATTTATTTATTTATTTATTTATTTATTTTCGAGGTAGGGTTTTGCTCTAGTCCAGGCTGACCTGGAATTCACTATGTAGTCTCAGGGTGGCCTTGAACTCAACAGTGATCCTCTTACCTCTGCCTCCGAGTGCTGGGATTAAAGGCGTGTGCCACCATCCCCGGAGGATAGTGTTTATTTTAGTGTTTATTTTAGTGTTTATTTTATTTCACAACAAAGCCCACCACCTTTTTAAAGCTGAAGTTAGGGAGTGACACTTTAAATTTTCTGAGCTAGTCCATTTATATCCATTACTTACAAAAAGTACACTAATTGCTAGTGAGTTAGGAAAAGCTCTGCTTGGTTTTTCTGCACTTGTTAGAGATGATAATGCTGGGTATGGTGGGGTACTCCTGTAATCCCAACACTGGGGAGCTGAGGCAGAAGGATCAGAGGTTCAAGATCACCCTTGGCTACATAGTGAGTTTGAGGCCAGCCTAGGATACCTGAGACCCTGTGTCAAGAGAATTAAAAAAGAATATAGAGGAGAAACTGTTGATGGAAAATGAGCTGTGAAATTGTATGTGAAGCTAAATGGAAGCTGGGCTCACACCTGTGATCCCAGCACTCTGGAGGATGATGTGGGAAGATTGCTGTGAATTTGAGGCCAGCCTGGGCTACAGAGTGACATCCAAGTCAGCCTGGGACTATAGTGAGACCTTGCCTCAGAATAAAAGAATATGTGGGTAGGAAAGAATTTTTTCCCCCTAGGATGTTGCATGGTACCGATGAGGAAGTCAGACATGTTGAACTTTTTTTTTTTTTTTTTTGGTTTTCTGAGGTAGGGTTTCACTCTAGCCCAGGCTGATCTGGAATTCACTATGGAGTCTCAGGGTGGCCTCGAACTCATGGCAATCCTCCTACCTCTGCCTCCTGAGTGCTGGGATTAAAGGCGTGCACCACCACGCCCGGCATGTTGAACATTATTATTAATGATCTAGGACTAAAGTAAACAAAGTATCCATGAAGCTTGTAAGTGATTTAAATTTGGAAATATTTCCTACACCAGGAGTGCAAGGCATGAATACATATGGACCAGCACAAGAAGTCTTACAGTAAATAACCTCACTGTTTACTCAGAATAATGCATCTCTGCCTTGAAGAAGTAGCATGAGTAGAGTCACAGTCAGGCAGATATTGTCCAAAGCAAATCTTCCAGCAGTCCAGTCACAAGCACCCACTCAGGTGTAATAAACACTTGGCTTGGACAAATGTTTGCAGTGGTTTTATTCAAGTTGGCATAATTGGAGAGAACACAATGTCTCCAAACTGTGGTATGTTCCTATAATTGAAATACTACTTAGCAATAAAATACAACAACATGGATGAGTTAAATTGCATCATACATGATGAAGGAATCAAAAAGCTACATGAACAGCTGGGCTTGTTGGTGCACACCTTTAATCTTAGCAGTTGGGAGGTTGAAGTAGGAGGATTGTCATGAGTTTAAGGCCAGCCTGAGACTACATAGTAAATTCCAGGTCAGCCTGGGCTAGAATGAGACCCTACCTCGAAAACAAAACTTAAAAAAAAAAAAAAAAGCTACGTGACACATGATTCCATTTATAGTACATTGGGAAGGGGGGAGGGCTGGAGAGATGGCTTAATGGTTAAGGTGTTTGCCTGCAAAGCCAAAGGATCCCAGTTCGATTCTCCAGGACCCACCTAAGCCAGATGCGCAAGGGGTCGTATGCATCTGGAGTTCGTTTGCAGTGGCTAGAGGTCCTGGTGCACCCATTCTCTCCCTCTCTCTTTCTGCATCTTTCTCTCTCTCAAATAAATAAATAAGGGCTGGAGAGATGGCTTAGTGGTTAAGTGCTTGCCTGTGAAGCCTAAGGACCCCGGTTCGAGGCTCGATTCCCCAGGACCCAAATAAGCCAGATGCACGTGCATCTAGAGTTCATTTGCAGTGGCTGGAGGCCCTGGCATGCCCATATTCTCTTTCTGCCTCTTTCTCTCTCTGTCTGTTGCTCTCAAATAAATAAATAAATAAATAAAATATATAGTACATTTGGAAATTATAAACTTGTAGGGACAGCATTTATATCAGTTGTTGCCACCAGGTGCTAGAGTTGGGAGGTATGGTTGACTACAAATGGACACAGAGGAACTTCTGGGGTGATGAAACTGTATTGTGATGATTACATAGTATATAACAATACATATAACAATATATGTATTGTTTTAATTTGTAGAACTGTACATTTTTATTAGAGGTCTGCAGGAAAGCAGACCAATAAGAGATGCAGAGGTAGAGAAGAGATTTAGTATAGGAATGGCTTTATATGACTATAGTGGCTAAAAAGTCCTACAGTGTGCCATCTGCAAGTGAAGAACCAGGAAGTTCAAAGGCCTCTGAAGCAGAGGAGCTGATGTTGTAACTCAGTCCAAAGCTAAGGAGCCTAGGGAATGTTGGTGAAGTCCTGGACTACAAAGGCTAAAGAATAAACATAGGGAAGATGGATGTTCCCCTCAGAAAGGAAGAGAGAAGTCACCTTCCTCTGCCTTTTGGAAGATGCTCATTCACATTGGTGAGTCCTCTTTACTTGGTCTGTGGATTCAAATGTTAATCTCTCTTTCAGAAACACCTTTACTTACATATCTTGAAATACTGTTTTACCAGCTGTCTAAGTATCTTTACTCTCATGTTGATAAATAAATAACAGGCATAGGCTGGATATGGTGGCTCACACTTATAATCCCAGCACTCGTGTGGGTAAAGGCAGGAGGATGAGGAGAGGAGTTCAAGGCTATCCTCAGCTATTTAGTGGCTTTGAGGCCATGCTGGGCTAAACCAAAAAACAAACCATCATAGCACTTGAATGAGTACATTTTTTGTCTTTTTTTTTTTTTTTTTTTTTTTTTTTGAGGTAGGGTCTCACTCTGGCCCAGGCTGACATGGAATTCACTAGGTAGTCTCAGGTTGGCCTCGAACTCACGGCGATCCACCTACCTCTGCCTCCCAAGTGCTGGGATTAAAGGCGTGCGCTACCTGGCTTTGTTTTTAATTTTTAAATTATATTTTATTTTATATATCTTATAACATATTATATTCTTTTATCCCCTCACCTCTGCTTCTGTTTCTCTGGGGCCCTCTTCAGTGGTGTTATGGTATTCGTTGTGGGGTCATGAAGGCCTCAGTCAGTCCCTGT
Source organism: Dipus sagitta (assembly GCA_036346955.1). Classification (NCBI taxonomy): domain Eukaryota; kingdom Metazoa; phylum Chordata; class Mammalia; order Rodentia; family Dipodidae; genus Dipus; species Dipus sagitta. The sequence goes on from CM070770.1 coordinate 33,792,442, forward strand.
GGGGTGGGGGAGAGGACTATTCCCCCTGGTATTCCTACCCTTGAATGAATAAAAACATTTTTTTATTTGTAAACAGAGAGCTATAGAGAGAGAGAATGGGTGCGCCAGGGCCTCTAGCCACTGCAGATGAACTCCAGATATGCCACTTTATGCACCTGGCCATATGTAGGTTCTGGGGACTCGAACCCAGGTCATCAAGCTTTGCAGGCAAGGGCCTTAACTGCTGAGCCATCTCTCCAGATCTAAATCAGTAAATTTTACTATATGAAATAATACCTCAATTTTTAATTTTTTTTTTGGTTGGGGGGGCAGTTCTAGGTAGAGTCTCATTCCATCCCAGGCTAACCTAGATCTCACTCTGTAGTCCCACCCAGTCTGGCTTCCATCTCTGCTGGGCTTACAGGTGTGTGCCACCACCATGCCCAACTTCAACTTTTAATTCTTCGAATTTTTTTTTTTTTTTTGAGAAAAATGTCATATAGCCCAGACTGGCCTCAAACTTGCTTTGTAGCTGAATGTGTTCTTGAACTCCTGGTCCCCCTGTCTTTAGCTCCCAAATACTGACTGGGCTTACAGGTATACACCACCTTGCCCAGTTTTAAAAAAAATCAGGAGGAAATAAGACTTTCATAAGGAAGGATATAAAGAGATACAGCTTTTTATTTGTGTATGTATGTGTGTTTTAACTTTTTTTTGGGGGGGGGGGTTGAGATAGGGTCTCATACTAGCTCAGGCTGACCTGGAATTCACTATGTAGTCTTAGGGTGGCCTCGAACTCACAGTGATCCTCCTACCTCTGCCTCCCAAGTGCTGGGATTAAAGGCCTGTGCCACCACAGCCAGCTTGTATGTAGTTTGTTTGTTTGTAGGCATGGCCACACTTCAGGCCAGGTGGACCTGGAACTGAGTCTGTAGCCACAGGCTGGCCTTGAACTCGTGGCAATCTCTTTTACACTGTGGGCTTATACAGCAGATTTTCACTATGTCAAGGACCCAGGGAGAATTGAACCAAACAAACCACTGCAGATAGCTGCTGCTATGCTTTTTCTTCCCTTTCCACGTCTCCCGTGATCTGACCTGTGTGTGTATAATTGCTTGTTTTCTCTCTTTCTCCCCTTCTCTTTCACCTCTGCTTTTCTTCTATGCTGTGGATTGAAGCCAGGGCTATGTATATGCTAAGCAAGTGCTTTACCACTAAACTACACCCAAGCTAATACTTATTTCTTTTTATAAAAAGATTTTATGTAGGGGAGGTACATATGCCACAGCACGCATGTGGAGGTCAGAGAACAACTTTGAAGCATCTGTACTCTACCTTCTTTGAAACAGGGTCTCCTGCCACTGTAAAGGAATATCAGACTAGTTGGCCCTGAGCCATTTTCCTGGCTGTGCCTTCCATTGTCATAGGCTTGTTGCACAGATGCATATGCCATTTTGCATCTGATTTTACATGATTGCCAGGAAATTGAATCTGGGCCTGCAGGCTTTGTAAGCAAGGCTCTAACCACTGAGCAGTTTCCTCATCCCTAATGTTTATTTATTTTTTTCAGAAATATATTTTATCTATTTATTTGATACAGAGAAAAAGAGAGAGAGAGAGAGAGAATGGGCACGCCAGGACCTTCAGCCACTGTAAATGAACTCCAGATGCATGTGCTTCCTTGTGCATCTGGCTTACTTGGGTCCTGGAGAATCAAACTGGGATCCTTTGGCTTTGCAGGCAAATGCCTTAACTGCTAAGCCATCCCTCCAGCCCTATTTTTTTTTTTTTTTTTTGAGGTAGGGTCTGTAGCTCAGGCTGACCTGGAATTCACTATGTATGTATGAGAGAGAGAGAGAAAATGGGTATGCTAGGGCCTTCAGCCACTGCAAATGAACTCCAGACATATGTACCACCTTGTGCATCTGGCTTATATGGGTCCTGGGGAATCAAGCTGGGGTCCTTTGGCTTTGTAGGCAAGTGCCTTAACCACTAAACCATCTCTCCAGCCCAACTCTTACTTTTTTATTTTTATTTTTGGTTTTAGTTGTTCGAGATAGGGTTTTACTCTAGCTTAGGCTGACCTGGAATTCACTATGTACTCTCAGGGTAGCCTCAAACTCATGGTGATCTTCAGGACCCATGTAAGTCAGATGCACAAGGTGGCACATGTATCTGGAGTTCATTTGCAGTGACTAGAGGCCCTGGCATGCCCATTCTCTCTTTGTCTCTCTTATCTTTCTCTCTCTCTCTGCTTGCGAATAAATAAAACAAAAAGTTCTCGGGCAGGCCTTTAATTTTCTAAAGATTTTTTGTTTTTTGTTTTTTGTTTTTTGTTTTTTGAAGTAGGGTCTCACTCTAGCTCAGGCTGACCTGGAATTCACTATGTAGTCTCAGGGTGTTCTCAAACTCACAGTGATCCTCCTACCTCTACCTCCCAAGTGCTGGGATTAAAGGCATGTGCCACCATGCCTGGCATCTTTTATTTATTTATTTATTTGACATAGAGTGATGAGAGAGAGAGAGAGAGAGAGAGAGAGAGAGAGAGAACAGGCGTGCCAGGGCCTCCATCCACTGCAAACAAACTTCAGATGCACGCACCCCCTTGTGCATCTGGCTAACGTGGGTCCTGAAGAATCGAACCTGGGTCCTTTGGCTTTGCAGGCAAACGCCTTAACTGCTAAGCCATCCCTCCAGCCCAAAGTTCTTCTTTTAAAAAAATATTTTTACTTATTTGAAAGAGAGAAAGAAGGCCTACTGCCACTGCAAATGAACTCCAGGTAAATGTGCCACTTTGTGCATGTGGTTTTATATGGGTACCCTGGCAGTCAGACTCACAAGCAATGCCTTTGACTGCTGAGCCATCTCTCCAGCTCCCATCTTTCTAAACTTTTTTTTTTTTTCTTTTTCTGAAGTAGGATTTCACTCTAGCCTAGGCTGACCTGGAATTCACAATTCACAATGGAGTCTCAGGGTGGCCTAAACTCACAACAGTCCTCCTACCTACCTCTGCCTCCCGAGTGCTGGAATTGAAAGTGTGTGGCACCACGCCTACTAAAGTTCCTAAATCACTGTAAATTTCTCCCTCTGTAACCTCATGTTTTTTATGTGGACTGTGGTTTATACCCTTCCTGGTATAATGGAGAGGAATCCGTTAATAGCCTCTTCACAAGCAGAAACAATTATATCCAGCCTCCTGATTATTAGAAACAATCTACCACAGCCAGTCACTTCACCCTCCACCAGGTTTCAGTTTCTTACTCTGGAATTTCCTAGACTCTCCCCTAAAGACCTTCATCTTGTTGCTCGATGATGATGATGAATGTTTGAAGCTGGCTCTCACCCCCTGCTTTACTTACTAGCTATTAATGGAAGTGCTGTCAATGAATTGGGCCCCCAATTTATCCTCCCATTAAGTCCTCTCCTGGGCAGCGCTGCTTGGTTCTGAATAGTATTCATGTAGCTTCCTTTCCTTTTCCTACCTCCCACTGCCCTTGGGTGGAAGGGAACTGAAGGTCTTGTTGCAAACAAAGTGCTGCAGGAGAAAATGTAGCTGCAAATCACTCTGCCACAGCTCTTTGTTTGCTCTTGTTCCGGGCCTGGAGAGAAGCACACTTGTATGGGAGCGCCTGTGCAGATCAGCTCTTCAGCATCAGTTTCAGGCTGAAGCCCAGGCCCTGGCATTCCTTCTGTTGTCTGCTCATGTTTGTCTCCTAGCAATGTCTATAGGTCTGTCTGCAACAAGTTAGAGATGTATTGGTTACTCAACACAGACCTTACCTGCTTCTCTGTGTTCTTACCTTCTTGGAGTAATAGACACATGGTGACATGGTCTTTGAATGTTTGTTTGTTTGTTTGTTTATTTTAGTTTTTTGAGGTAGGGTCTGGCTATATCCCAGCCTGACCTGGAATTCACTCTGTAGTCTCAGGGTGGACTTGAACTCACAGCAATCCTTCTATCTCTGCCTCCCAGAGTACTGGGATAAAAGGCTTAAATGTTTGTTTATTTTAATGAGTTTGAATTTGTCTCCACAGCTACTCCTAACACCATTCCTTTTGTGAGGTTCCTGTTATAGGGGCTCTGACAGTAAATTCACACTTCAAGGATTTCATTTTGCTCTTGTGATTATTTCTAAAAAGAAATAAGGCCAAAAGGTGCTAATTGTAAATCTAAGGATAACTAACCTTGTTTCCTCTAGCAAACAATGGATTTTGTTAAATAATAGGTAGTGATTAGGCTGTTGAGAAAAATCTGGCTCTTTTGGTACCCTCAATAAAGCTTATGTTAAGGCTGCCCTTAATGTTGGAAAGTTGCATTCCTCTATACTTCTTTTCCTGAGAAAGTATATTGCAAAGTTAAGCTTTACCTTTTTTCTTTTCTGAGAGACAGGCATTGTCACTTCGGCAGAGTGCTTGTTTATTCTTCACTTAATTCTCAGTTCAGTAAACTATTCCATTCTCTTTACCTTACTAACAGAACTGCTGCTACCCAGCTCCCCTGCTGTCTCCCTCATCCATCCTTCTCTGCCTTTCAAGTCTTCTTTCTCTAGCTAACCCCACCACCACCTGCTCTCAGAAGTTACATCCAGGCTTCTTTTTTTTTTTTTTTTTCCGGTGGGGGTGAGGTAGGGTCTCACTCTAGCACAGACTGGCCTGGAATTCACTATGTAGTCTCAGGCTGGTGAACTCATAACGATCCTCCTACCTCAGCCTCTGGCATGCTAGGATTAAAGGTGTGCGCCACCATGCCCGGCCACATCCAGGCTTCTTATAGGAAATCACTTGTGTTAGGGTTCTAAAGGGAGCATAAGTCACTGCCAGAGCAAGTGAAAGTAGCCTGCCTCTTCAGAGCTGGCACAAAGGCCAAAGCTCTGTGCCAGTGTGGGCAGAGAAGCACCCAGGGCTGAGCACTGCCACATCTCAGTGGTTAACACCTGCAGGCTCAGAGCTGATAGTGTTCTGTAATAAGATTCATCTCTGTTCACTTAACTGATGTGGGCTTTATGGTAACTGTTCATTTGCATAATTACTTTGGCAGTCTCACTGATTGCCTTTCCTGAGTTCTAAAAAGTCCCCCTGGGATGGAGGCTAAACCCTTTCCTTGTCTTTTAACTTCATTCTTTTCTTGGAGTACTTGAAAACCAGATCCATATGGCCCATCATCCCATCTCTCTGCATGAACACCAGGACCACTCCTGTCTAGTATGGAAACCATATGGCCCGCACTGGACCACTCAGGCCTCTTCCTCCTCTATCCATGTGAGATCCTTACTCTTCCTCTGCCATTGAGGCATATGTGTGACTTCACATTCAGTGTGGAATCCATAGACCTCTTTCTCAAATTGGTATGGGATCCTAGTTGCTAAATCATCACCTCTTTTTTTTATAAATTTATTTCTTTTGAGGCAGTCTCACTCTATCCCAGGCTCACCTAGAACTTACTCTGTATCCCAGGTTTGCCTCAAACTGAGCTTAAAAATTAAATGCTTGCCTTTTGTTTTGTTTTGTTTTGTTTTGTTTTGTTTGAGGTGGGGTCTCACTGTAGCTCAGGCTGACCTGGTATGTACTCTGTAGTCTCAGGGTAACCTCAAACTCTCAGCTAACCTCCTACCTTTGACTCTGTGCCCTGCATGGCACACGCCTTTAATCCCAGCACACAGAAGGCAGAGGTAAAAAGATGGCTGTTAAATTTGAGGCCAGTGTGAGAATACATCGTGAATTCCAGGTCAGCCTTGGCTAGGGCGAGACCCTACCTTGAAAAACCAAAATAAAATAATATAAAATAAAAACAATTGACTAACTGGACTAATGAGAATGTGCTGTAATTAAGATATTTAGGGCTTTTGTCTCATGCTAGTTTTTGAAACATTTTTAAGTTATAGTCAAAATTTTGAGGCCAGCCTGGGGCTACAGAGTAAGTTCTACGTTAGCTTGGCTAGAGTGAGGACCTGCCTCAGAAACAAATAAACAGGGCTGGAGATGTGACTTAGTGGTTAAGGCACTTATCTGAGAAGCTTAAAGACCCAGGTTTGATTCCCCAATACCCATGTAAGCCAGATGCACAAGGTGGTACATGCATCTGGAATTTGTTTACAGTAGCTGGAGGCCCTGGCATGCCCATTCTCTCTCTACTTATCTTTGTCTTTCTCTCTGTCTCTCTCAAATAAGTAAAATATTTTAAACAAACACAAAATATTATAATATTTGTCATTAATTAAAATTGGGTCACTTCTTCAGATTTTAAGCTGATATCCACTGGTTTAGGATTCTTCCCAGGTTATGTATTAGGAGTTGTTTGTTTCCTGTAGAGGGACAGAAAAATCTAATACACATATTTTATTCTTTATATTCATTCTGGAGCCCCAGCAACTTCTGACTTGCCAATAGAGACAGCACACAGTAATGGGATCTGAGCAGGGGTATGTTAATATTGTGGGTTTGAGAAAGATTGAATAAAAAGTGGACACATCCAAGGAGAATACATTACATGATGCCTTTTGTGGAAATGTGGGTGCTCCATTTGACCTTATGGTTCTCTTAGTTCCTGCGGTTCAAACTCTGTTTTCATTATGGTTGTGAAAACTGGAAAAAAAAAAATTAGGCAGTTGTCTACAACAAGAAGAAATTCTCTTTCTCTCACATGTTAGTACAAGGGGAGATAATTGAGCCAAAATATAAAGCCTGTAACATCTGCTTTGGGTGGACATAAATAGAACTCAGCTTGATTTTAGCCAGTAAGAGAAAGTGATGGGGTTGGGGAGAAGGAAGGGAGAAGAAAGGAGAGAATTGGGGCATTGTGGCACAATTATTCCATTGCTTAGGAGGCTGAGGCAGGAGGATTTCAAGTTCAAGGCCAGCCTAAGCTACATAGCACAACTGTTTCAAAAACAAAACAACAATAAAACCAGGGAAAGATAGAATGAATGGATTCATTTTTTAAAGAAAGTAGCCATAACCAAGTGCCTCATTTCCAGCAGGTGATGAGGTGGAAATGTACATTGAGCAAAATAGTGCATTAAGGTAGAAACTCTCAGATGCAGTCATGCACATAGCTTCAGAAGAGGAGGCCCTTGGGCCACGTGCCTGCCTGCATATTATGTCTGTGTTAACCCTCTATTGCTCAAGTTGAGGAAAGTCCTTCTTTTTCCCTCTTTCTTTCTTTCTTTCTTTCTTTCTTTCTTTCTTTCTTTCTTTCTTTCTTTCTTTCTTTCGGTTTTCCAAGGTAGGGTCTCATTCTAGCTCTGGCTGACCTGGAATTCACTATGCAGTCTCAGGGTGGCCTCAAACTCATGATGATCCTCCTACCTCTGCCTCCCGGGTTCTGGGATTAAAGGCGTGTGCCACTACACCTGGCTTCTTTACTTTTTTTCAAGCTGGGAATTGAACCCAGGGTCTTGTGCATGCTTAGCAAATACTCTACCACTGAGCTAGTTTAGTGAGTTGTGAACCTTCATGTACCTAATAGCAAATTTGATGAAAAATGTAGGTAGTAGGTAGATACCTTCCCTGTTCTGATTGACACATGTGTTTTTTACCTAGAAATGAAGAAAAATAATGAATCCAATCACTCCTTATGTTAAAGTATGCGTGTTGCTAAGATGCAGTCAGTGATATGGTCTCTGTTCCAGTCACTTCCACAGCACATTTGTGTATACAAACAAATCATAGTCTCTAATAGCTTCTTAGACAAAAATGGACCATTGAGCCAGGCATGGTGGCACACGCCTTTAATCCCAGCACTAGGGAGGCAGAGGTAAGAGGATTGCTATGAGTTTGAGGCCACCCTGAGACTACATAGTGAATTCCAGTCAGCCTGAGCTAAAGTAAAACCTTACCTCGGGGGGAAAAAAAAAAAGAGAGAGAGATGGGGGGGGGGGGAAGGACCATCCAGGACTAGGGAAATGGCTCATCTGATAAGAGCACTTGTTGCCAGAATGAGGACCTGAGACCTCATTTCAGTTCAGTTCCCCAGGACTCATGTAAACAGCTGGGCATGGCCATACATATCTGCAACGCAAGTCCTACAGTGGGAAACAGAAACTAGAGAATTGCTGGGGAAAGATGCCCAACATTCTCCTCTGGCCGCCACATGACTGTGAGCACATACCCCTCTCACACCACCACCACCACCATGCATACTACACCTGCCCCCAAAATAGATAACCGGTTATAAAAGCAGCTAGATGTCCTGGCCAGTGGCTTATTCTTCTTGCTAGCTATTAAAAAAATAGGGATGGGGAGATGTCTTGGCAGTTAAGGCACTTGCCTGTGAAGCCTAAGAACTCAGGTTCGATTCCCCAAAACCCATGTAAGTCAGATGCACATGGTGGCACATACATCTGGAGTTCATTTGCAGTGGCTAGAGGCCCTATCTTACCCATTCTCTCTTTCTATCAAATAATAAATAAATACGTAAAAAATATTTTTGTGTCCATACAAAGGTCTTTTTTTTTTTTTTTTTTTTTTAAAGAGGTGGGGTCTCTCTCTAGTCCAGGCTGACCTGAAACTCACTGTGTAGTCTCAAGTTGGCCTTGAACTCATGGCAATCGTTTTACCTCTGCCTCTCAAGTGCTGGGATTAAAGGCATGAGCCACGCCCTGCTCCAAAGGTTCTGCTTAATAAAAAATGGATTTTATTTATTTGCAATTAGAGAGATGCAGACACACAGGGAATGAGTGAGTATGGGTGCGCCAGGGCCTCTAGCCACTGCAAAGAGCTCCAGATGTACATTCCACTTTGTGCATCTGGTTTATGTGAGTACTGGGGAATCAAAACCAGGTGTTAGGTTTTGCAGGCAAATGCCTTAAGTGCTGAGCCATCTCTCCCACCCTAAACTGCCTTTTTTTTGGGGGGGGAAGGGGTTTCGAGGTAGGGTCTTGCTCTAGCCCAAGCTGAATTCGCTCTGTATTCTCAGGCTGGCAGCGATCCTCCTACCTCTGCCTCCCGAGTGCTGGGATTAAAGGCGTGCACCACCACACCTGGCTAATATGTGCTTTAAAAAGGCAGGAGTATCACTGTCATATATATATATATTATTTAAGAGAGAGAGAATGAGCATGCCACAGCCTCCAGCCACCTTGTGCTGGGTACTGGGGAATTGAACCTGGGTCCTTAGGCTTTGCAGGCAAGTGCCTTAACCACTAAGCCATCTCTCCAGCCCCCTCTTTTACTTTTCTTCTTCCTCTTTCTCTTCTCTATTATCATTGTTATCAGAATGCCTCTCATAGTAAGCTTCCATTTTTGTCTTTGGTCCTGAAAAGAATTAACAGGTCAGTTACTGAAGTTTTGATTAGGTAATTTCAAAGTGAAAAGGTTAGGAGGAATTCTTATTTGAGGTTTGATTTTGTTAAATGTTAATCAGCAGAGTCTCTGAGGCTTGTAATGTACTGCTGTTAACAGGCATCAAGGGAAATTGCTTTTTTGTTTTGTTTTGTTTTTGTTGTTGAATTGGATGGACTGAACATTCATTGGCTCCGTGATGTAGGAAGCTTATTATTGCATGAAATGGGAGTGTGTTAGGCAATTCTGAAGGTGAAAAGAAATGCTAGTATAAAATATTTTTTTAATTAAATAACTCAGCTGGGCATGGTGGCATACACCTTTAACCCCAGCTCTCAGGAGGCAGAGGTAGGAGGATTGCTGTGAATTCAAGGCCACCCTGAGATTACATAGTGAATTCCAGGTCAGCCTGGGCTAGAGGGAGACCCTATCTCAAAAAACCAAAAGCAAAAAAGTTTAATAACTCAACCTCAGATGAACCATTTAAGCACTGACACATACCACTCAAACATACCTGCCTCTCTCTTCAGAAACCAGTATATTTGAAGCTTTCCCTTTTTAAAGTGATTATGCATATGGTTTTCCTATTGTTGATCCCCATTTTCCCGAGAGTACACACAAGTATATTGTGTAGTATATCAGAGGACTGGTCTAGGGGAAATTGCTTCAAAACAAAATCCCAAACCTGGGCTTAGCACAGTGGCAGAGCCCTTGTATAGCGTGAGTAAAGTTTTGGGTTCAATTCCAAGCACCATTCCCCCGCCAAAAAAGATGGCATACAGTAAAGCATGGAATTATGCAGGAAAGTAGTTTTAGAGAGGAAATAAAATCCCACTGTGGCTGGGCATGGTGGCACACCCCTTTAATCCCAGCACTTGGGAGGCAGAGGTAGGAGAATCACCATGAGTTTGAGACTACATAGTGAATTCCAGGTCAGCCTGGGCTAGAGTGAAATCCTATCTCAAAACAAAACAAAACAACAGCAACAAAAAACACTCTGTGGAGAAGCTGGTACTCAGGTTGTTTTCTTGCCCAGAAGCTACATAGCCACTAAGTGGAAGAATCAGCATTTCTTTTTCCAGTGCTGTGGGACCTAACCCAGGGTCTTTTCACCTGAGCCAATGCCAGGCTTTGCCACTGAGCTATATCCCCAGACCTTATGTCTTTGAGTCAGTGTCTCAATGTGTAGCTCATGCTGGCCTCAAAGTTTCTATTCTCCGTTTTCAGCTTCTTCAGTACTGGGATTACCAGAGAGTGCCACCATACCCAATGAGGAACAGGATTTACCTTCTGCTTACTTTCTGTAAAGATTTGTGGGTTTTGTTTTTTAAATTTCTAATTTTTATTTATTTTAGGGAGAGCGAGCAAGAGAGAGAGAGAGACCCCAGGGCCTCAGCCACTGAAATTGAATTCAAGAGGCTTGTGCCACCTAGTGGGCACATACGACAATTGCGCTTGCCTCACCTTTATGCGTCTGGCTTACGTGGGATCTTGAGACTCAAACCTGGGTCCTTAGGCTTCACAGGCAAGTGCTTTAACTGCTAAGCCATCTTTCCAGCCCTTGTTTTTGTTATCCATTATATGTACTATATTGCTCAGTGAAGCAGTGCTATTTTCACTAGACCTTCTTGAAAAAATAAGATTCAGAAGCCAGGCCTGATGGTACAGGTCTGTAATCCCAGCTACTTGGGAGGCTGAAGCAAGAAGATCACACATTCAAAGCCTGCCTGAACTACAGTGAGTTGAAGGCCCCATGGGCAACTTAGTGAGATGCTGCCTCAAAACAGAAAGTCATATAGCTGTGGTAGAGCACTTGCCTAGCATGGTTTCAGGTAAAAAGAAATAGTATTCCAGGCTGGAGAGACGGCTTAGCGATTAAGTGCTTGCCTGTGAAATCTAAGGACCCTGGTTCAAGGCTTGATTCCCCAGGACCCACATTAGCCAGATGCACAAGGGGGTACACGTGTCTGGAGTTCGTTTGCAGTGGCTGGAAGCCCTGGCACACCCATTCTCTCTCTGTCTCTCTCTGCCTCTTTCTCCTTCTGTCTGTCGCTCTCAAATAAATAATTTAAAAAAAAAAGAAATAGTATTCCATGTGACAAAAACCCCATAAACAAAATTGAGACCTTAAGCTGGCCATATTTAACATACATTTGAAAATAAAGGGCTACGGTTCTTAAGTTGGAGTTTAGGGGCTGGAGAGATGGCTCAGCGGTTAAGGCACTTGCCTGCAAAGCCAAAGGACCCCAGCCTGATACCCTAGTACCAATGTAAAGCCAAATGCACAGTGGCACATGCATTTGGAGGTTGTTTACAGTGGTTGGAGGCCCTGACATGCCCATTCTCTCTCTCTCTCTCTCTCTGCTTATAAATAAATAAAAATACTTAAAAAATAAGTTGAGGACTGGAGAGATGGCTTAGCGGTTAAGCGTTTGCCTGTGAAGCCTAAGGACCACGGTTCGAGGCTCATTTCCCCAGGACCCACGTTAGCCAGATGTACAAGGGGACACACGCATCTGGAGTTCGTTTGCAGTGGCTGGAAGCCCTGGCATGTACATTCTTCCCCCCCCCCCCCCCCCCGCCTCTTTCTCTCTCTGTCTCTCACTTTCAAATAAATAAATAAAAATTAAAAAAAAAATAATTTGAGCCAGGCGTGGTAGCACACACCTTTAATCCCAGCACTCAGGAGGCAGAGGTAAAGGATTGCTGTGAGTTCCAGGCCACCCCAAACCTACATAGTAAATTCCAGATCAGCCTGGGCTAGAGTGAAACCTTACCTCAAAAAAAAAACAAAACCAAAAAACAAACAAAAAAGGCTGGAGAGATGGCTTAGTGGTTAAGGCACTTGCCTGTGAAGCCTAAGGACCCAGGCTCGATTCTCCAGGTCCCATGTAAGCCAGTTGCACATGGTGGCACATGCATCTGGAGTTTGTTTGCAGTGACTAGAAGCCCTGGTGCACCCATTCGCTCTCTCTCTTTCTCTTTCTCTCTGTCTCTAATAAATAAATTTAAAAAAATCAGAAAATCTTAACAGATATCATTGAATTTAAAAAAAAAACAGAAAGAGAGAAAAGAATTTCCGTTTTTTTTTTTTTTTTTTTTTTTTTTTTTTTTTTTTTTTTTTGCAGGATAGGGATTGGACCCAGAGCCTTGTTTATACTAGGTAAGCACTCAGCACTAAGCCAACCCTCTGCTCCCTCAGATTTTTAAAATGTTTTTTGGAATTTTGAGGCAAGGTCTCACTCTAACCCAGGCTGACCTGGACTCAGTAGTCCCAGGCTGGCCTTGAAATCAAAACAATCCTCCCACCTCTGCCTCCCATGTGCTGTGTTTAAGAGCATATACCACCACACCCAGGTCTCTTAGACTCTTTAATGTAACTATAGTATGGTAGCCTTATAAGGATCATTTTAGGGTGAAAATTTTAAAAGAATCTTGCCAGTATTTGCCATGTTGAAAATGAGAACTATAAGCCGGGTGTAGTGTCTTTAAACCTAGTACTTGGGAGGCTGAGGCAGGAGGATTTCTATGAGTTCAAGTCCATCTTGGGCTATAGGAGTGAGTTCCAGTTCAGCCTGGACTAGACTGAGACCCTCTCTCAAAAACAAAAAATAGAGGGCTAAACCGGGCTTGGTGGCACACGCCTTTAATCCCAGCACTTGGGAGACAGACATAGGAGGATTGCTGTGAACTTGAGGTCACCCTGAGATTACATAGTGAATTCCAGGTCAGCCTGGGCTAGAGTGAGACCCTGCCTTGAAAGAACAAAAACAAAAACAAACAACAACAACAAAAAGGCTGGAGATGGTTTAGCAGTTAAGGTGCTTTCCCATAAAGCCTAGCAACCTGAATTCTATTCCCCAGCACCCATGTAAAGCCAGAAGCACAGAGAGGTGCATGCATGTGAAGTTGATTTGCAACAGCTAGAGGCCCTGGAGTGCCCATTCTCTGTCTGTTTCTCTCATCTCTCTCTCTCCCTCTCTCTGATTGCAAATATATATATATATATATATATATATATATATATATATATATATATATATATATTTTAAAGAAACAAGAAAGAACTGGGCATGGTGGTACACACCTTTAATCCCAGTACTTGGGGGCCAGAGGTAGGAGGATCCTGATGAGTTTAAGGCTAATCTAAGACTATATAGTGAATTTCAGGAGAGCCTGGGATAGAGTGAGACCCTACTTTGAAAAAAACCAAAAGGAAAAACAAAAGAGCCAGGTGTGGTAGCCCATGCCTTTAATCCCAGCACTTGGGAGGCAGAGGTAGGAGGACCAGAGGATCGGCGTGAGTTCGAG